>CM057815.1:33388426-33405926 GCA_030067965.1 Latrodectus elegans
TCAATTTTTAATGGCTTCTTCAAAAGGAAAATAGTAAAAGAAAACAAATAACATTCTTAAAAAACAATTTTCACTTGTCTGATATTGATAAAAAATAATAACATAATTTATAAAAAAAATTAGCTTTACATAAATACTGTGTGATTACTTGGAAATAAAATATGAGTAAAGTGGCTTTATTATTATTTTTTTTTCCATCTTTTTAATTTCATGGAGATATGCTTTTAGCTACAGGAGTATTATTTATGTTCCAAATCATGCTGTTTTTAGTAATTATTTATTTAAAGTTGTATTCTAAAGCTTCTTCTCACATAAATACATTTTAAGTTACATTAAAGTTGATTACTAATTCATGGAAACTACAAACAGTTATGAAAGAGGTTCAATTTTGAATTGTCTGCTTTAGTTATGCATAATAAATTTAAAGTATAAATAATTAATTTTTAATTATTCTTTATTCAAATATAGCCTAGTATTTACTGTGCATTTTCTTCTTCATATGCCCCATAGCACATGATTTTGAAATGAGATAGAGAACATCATAAAGAAATATGATTATGTAGGAAAAGATTGGTGAAGCTCGATAGATGTCGCTGTAAGCGTGTCTTCTTTATGACAAATGCCTACTGAATATGATAAACTGAATATTTTATAACGCAGATTTGGCAAGCACCCCTTCATTTATGATGTAGCAGACTAAAATGAAGGTTGCTGTTTTCATTATATCGGAGAAAATATCCGGACAACTAGCAAACAATATTTGCTCTGGTATACGAGTGCTGAGCTGAAGTCGAATGTGTATCGCTCTTGCCTTCGGTTCAACAGTTCGTGTGTTCGAATCCCATCCTGGAACTAGATGTTTGTATGTAGTGGTTCTGAATCTACTTTAAGTCGTAGGTACCGGTCTAATTATCCCTCGTATGCAAAAAATGATCGTTGAGCGACAAGCAAACCAAATTGATCCATCGGAACCTAGTGGAAAGTAACCTTCACAGTTATGTTGCAGGTCACTGGTTAGTTCCGAATATCAGGAACACTACTATTCGATGAGTATCTGTTGGATGATGTGGATCGAAATCCTACTTCAGTATATGGACGTACTGCCGCCAAAACGTTTCAAACATCTGTCCGTCGTGTACTGCCGGGCGAATCCTAACACCCGCTTCATGTTTACTCTCTCACAAAGAATTTAATTATCATTGACAGATGAGCACCTATCATGTGTCAAACAAGCTTGCACAATGACTTCTGGCATCTGGAGGTGGCAGGTCAAGTCTTGGGAATCTTCTGCTAGCTCCTTGCTTCAAAATCACGAAGACTCCATCCGGCTGCTTCTATCCAACTGGTAAAGCCCAAATCAGGGCTAGATACAAGGAAGTATGCTGGTGCAACAACAACAATGACTTCTACACTAAAGTGCACCGACACGGAAGTTATACGAGGGTTACTCCGAAATTTTCGAGATACGCGCAGACGAGAATTTACAAAATAAAAATAACGGTTTAATTTTAAAATACAAAGTATTTTAATGCAGAAGACGATTTTTCACTGACTTACTTCAACTTGTTTAGCGTAGAATAAATTTTAAACACAAGAGAAAATGGAGTTGACGCAAGAACATTTTCGCTCTATGATTTCCTACGATTTTAAAGTAGGATTAAATCAAGAAGAATGCGTTCAACGGTTGCAATTAGCATTTGGTGATGAATCTCCAGATCGTGCTACTGTATTCAGATGGTTTAGAGAATTTAGAAGGGGTGGCAATTTTCTTCAGGATGAAGAAAACACAGAAAGGCCGCCGTCGGAAGTAATCCCAGGTAATGTGTCTGCTATACGAAAAATGTTAATGGATGATAATCGCTGTACCTATCAAATGATACAGAAGGAACTTAACATTGCATCCGCATCCATACACAAAATCATTCATGAAGAATTACATATGAAAAAGTAGTTTGCCATTGGGTTCCCCATAATCTAAGTGAGAACCAAAAAGAGTTGCGTTTCAGAATCAGTGAAGAAACTCTTAAATTACTAAATGATGGTGGCCACCACATCATTTCTATAATTGTAACAGGTGATGAAACGTACATACCGTTTTTTGACGTTCCAACACGCCAAGAAAGCATGGGTCTTTGAGGATGATCTCACCCCGACAATGGTGAAAAAACAACGCGCACTGAAAAAAAGTGATGTATGCCATTTTCTTCAGAAGTACGGGATTGGTCAAAGCCATCAAGTTGGAAGGACAGAAGACAGTAACAGCAAACTGGTATACCACTAAATGTCTTCCAGAAATTCTACAAGAACTGAATGTTAGGGGATTAATGCTTCACAATGACAATGCATCTTCACATACAGCCGGATTAACAGTTGAGTTTCTTAAACAAAAGTAAATTAAAGTGATCGAACATCCGCCGTATTCATCTGATCTAGCTATGTGCGACTTTGGTTATTCTTTAATCTAAAAAAAAAAAAAAAGCTTACATGGGCGTCGTTTTCATTCAGAAGAAGAGATTGATGTGGCTATAAATGAATATTTTTCATCTATTCCAAGAAATGAATGTCTTGAGGCATTTAATCTGTGGAAAATTCGTCTACAAAAGTGCATTGATGCTGGTGGAGACTACTTTGAATACACTTAATTTTTTTTTTTTAACTTTAAAAACCTAGTTGTATCTCAGAAATTTCAGAGTTGACCCTCGAAAAAGTTATATTCCGCGATGAAGTAACTCTTTCAAATGAAGCGATAAGGTACAAATTAAGAATTATAAATATATAAATCTCGCGCAAATTGTGGTTATCACAAAAAAGCAATTTCAACTATGAAAAAAATTCTGCTAAATCAACTGATAATATTGATATTTGTTTGATGCCTTTAAAAAATCTCATTAGTTGATTTTTTGTCATCATGAAGGCAACAGGCATCATGAAATGCAGAATTTGCGAGTTATCTCGTCATGATTCTAATAATATTTTAGATAAATTGTTCAGTGCAAATGGCGAAGAACTTTCATATAATATACGTTACTAATATTAAATACTTAGTAATTCTAAATGCACGATACCATTACAATAAAAAATACTGTCAACATCATTTTTAATCGATTTTTCAACAATTTTGACATCTATTATTTTTTTAGCGTTAACAAGTCATATGCATTTAATTGTTAAACTGGTTCTATATCTGAAGAATAAATAATGAATTTTAAAAAGGGAATTGACGTGGGAAAATATTTCTTAAGAAAAAATCACGCATAATAAATGTAACTGATCTCTCGAAATTCCTTGAAATGACAAAATCGAGTATTTGATTATTAATGTTTCTTATTTTTTTTTACCTTAGGTTACTTAATACTAATTCTCTCAGGTGACATATATATTTGTATATGATCTACCGCACTTTAAATTATTGTGATAATTTTTTTCCTTATATTTTTTTTTTAAAAAAAGAACCATATTTAATAAACAATTTTTTAAAGGAATAGCTACAACAAATCAAATGATTTTGTTTTTTGGGGAATAAAAAAATTTTTTTTTAATTTTTTTATTTTGGCGTCATGTAATTAAAAATGATATTCTTATGAAAAAAAATTAATTGTGCTTTTCGGGCGTTAAAATAAGTTATATTTATTGTCGATGTTTATAAAAGTCAAAATTTTGCAGACAGACTACTATATGTATTTTAAATGAAACACATTAATATTTGATCACACAATTGTTATTCTACTTTTGATTTTGAAGATATAAGTTGATTTTGAAAAGGAGAAATCTTAAGTATGTGTGGTGTATATATATATATATATATATATATATATATATATATATATATATATATATATATATATATATATATATATAAGCATTTTTTACTCAGCACATAAGTAACTAAAAATAGAATTACTAAAAATATCTATATTCGAAATTTTTTACGCATGAAGTACACTTTAGAAAAACAAACATAAAGACATCATCAAAAGTACGAAGGTCATCCTCAAAAGAAGTTTCACCGGCTCTTAAAGATGGGTCTGCAAAATGACCAAAAGACAAACGTACTTGTAGTGTAGATTTGGCTATCATACGATGCAATCCTAATTTTCGGATAGCTAATATTGAAATCATTAAAGTGCGGCAGAAATATCGTTCTTATCCCCCCACCTGACTGCAAGGTGCAACTGTAAACGATGAACATTACTGCGCAATTCTAAAGAACTTGCGACAAGACATTCAGAACATGTGACGTACTGGTGTTTCGCTACTCCACGACAACTTTCGTTCTCATATGGCGAATTCAACAAAAAAAAAATTGCTTGGAAATTTTATCTGAGAAGTGTTTGACTCTCCACCCTATAGACCCGAGGGTCACATAGACAACTGTGACATTTTGGCTCAATTCCTAAGCAACAGATTTCTGTGATACTCAAATACAAAAACTTAACCGGTATGACAAAGTGCCACCATTCCGATGGTTCTTATGTTGAGAAGCACAGTTGTATCTTTTACAATAACTTTCTGGGTAATTATGCTTAGTTTATTTTTATGAGCCATGTGAAACTTACTTTCCGGACGACTCTCGTTCAAATAAAAAATGGTCCTGAAAAATAGCTCTCCATTCCCTTTGAACCATTTGCCAAAGTGCGTCTTCTGAAAAAGGCAGAGTCTACAAATGGCGTCCAATATCCTTAGCGTGTTCGATTGGTGAGAGATCTGGTGGCACGGGAAGCAGCTGCACACTGGTTGATGCAAGCAATGTGCGGTCGAGAATTATCCTGCTGAGAAAGGGAAAGTAGAGGAGTGTCACCGTCCTCAGTACACAATCTCCGTAACGCTGGTTGTCATAGTGCCGTGAATACGAACTCTAGGTGACCTTGAATCGAACGCAATGGCGCCTCAAATCATGATACCGCACTGTCGCGTGGTGAGGTGCTTTACAATTGCTGGAGGAGATCTATCACGTCGGCGCCACACTTGTACGCGGCGACTATCACTGAAGAAACAGAAATGTGACTCATCTCAGAAGACGATCCTGTGCCCCTTCGTCATCCCCATCGTTCTAATTCAGCACTATTCCAGACATTGGCGTCTATGCTGTGGGTCAATGGCAGTCTTCTTACAGGCACCACTAAGCATCCAATCAACGGCCAGAGATTCTGCTTGATATGGAAGCATCCAGGATGTTTTGCGCATACCGCAGAATTTCGGTAGGTATGCTTTGCAGGGCCTCCACCTCCTTCCGTCGGACCCGTTGATCCACGCGCGCTGAATCCGTGTCATTCTGGCATTCCGCTAATGTTCCGCAGTTCTTTGTTCCAACCATCTTCATTACAGCCGGTGCCCAGTGGACGGGTTCATGTGTCAGTCAGCTATAATTTGCCATAAAGACCACCCTGTTCTTCTGAGTCCGATCACCATGCCCCTCGTAAATTCGTCTGTCTGATGGAACTGACTCCGTCGATGATGGCCTGGCATCCTAGGAAATTACAGACGTCCTTTGTGACAAAAGCAAACATTAAACGATTATTTTCTAAGGAACAATAACGGCGCGAATATTACTCAATCTGCAGACTCCTCACCTTATATCTTATCCTCCATGCGCTAGATAGCTGCGAATTTCACATCATTTGCATAACTTGGTGAGGTGCGCCAGCCCTGAAATTTACTGGATATTCTTTCTTGGTGTTGCATTTTGAATGTCGGGCAGTGTGTATATAATTGTGAAAGATTGTCTTTAGCAATGTATTCTAAAACATGTATTTGCAAAGATACATCAAAATGTTTATCCATTGAGTTATTCCTTTATATTACACATGGAGTTAATTCTTCAAATTGTTTTGAATCTTTGCAATACTTTTTACTGGTGTTTTGAACAATTCTTCAATGAAAAACCATATAAATTTGACGTAAAACGCCACTGATTTTTATTTTCGTATTCTGAGTGGAAAATAATTGTAATATTTAGTACAGTATGTTTTTTATTTATTTTTGTTATGAATTTGTGAAAAGAAAAGTGCAGCAATAGAATTTAGGGATAAAATTTGTGCTTGGTATGAAAATAATTATCAATTAATATTTGCTAAGAGCAAATTATAAAATTTGCTTGGCATTAAAATTGACAGTACAACAGAGTTACTCATGAATAGTTTATATTTAATATTTACTTACTTTCTTTAGTAATGATATTAAAAAAATCAAAAAATGCAACCATGACTTTTTTACATGCTTTCAATTCGGCCAGAATAAATTAAATTTGTTAAAGCATTTTTCTTAGTTAAAGTTAGTCCTTGATGTTTAACTTCTACAAATCAGTTTAATACAGTTCAATATTTATTAAGATCTTATACAAAATTAAATATCACGTTAAATTTACAGGACTTAAATTGTATTCAAGAAACACAGCTTTGATTGAGAGAGAGAATTATTGTTCTGGAAAATACAAAAGCTGTGAAACATCTGAAAAAAAATGTTCATTTGATGCTGCACACGGAAAAATGGAACAATGGATCTAAAAGTCAGCAGGCACTTAGAAGAAAGGTATCAATACGGGGTATGTCCACCGTGGATTGTGATGCAACATTCCACACGTCGTATCATACTTTGCACAAAATTATCCAGCAGTTGTTGAGGCAATTTATCCCATTCCTCTGTGAGTGCACGGATGAGAGTGTTTTTGTTTCTCGAAGGATAGTTTCGACCAGCAAATTGCCTCCCCAAAGCATCCCACACATTTTCAATGGGATTTAGATCTGGAGAACGTGATGGCCATACGAGGCATTGAATACTTTCGCTGTCTAGACAATCCTGAACAGCGAGTGTTCGATGACATGTAGCGTTGTCGTCCATAAAAACAAATTTATCACCGATAGCACCACGGAGAAAACGAACATGAGGAAGTAGAACTTCATTAATGTATCGTTGTCCCGTCATAGTTCCATTTTCAACCACATGCAGGGGCGTACGACCATTGATCCTGATGTCGGCCCACACCATGACATTGCATGTCGGATATCGGTCCCTTTCATGGATATTTTCTGGACGATAAGCAGTACCACTCTCGCGCCAGATCAGTTGGTGTCTACAATCCGATGACAGACTGAACCTATTTCATCTGAGAATAGTACGCATGCCCAGTCTTGTTCTGTCCGATTGCAATTCTCACGACACCATTGCTGCTTTCTGATCAATGGGGCACACACAATAGGTCTGCGGGCGTATAGTCCTCCTCCCCTCAAATGTCTGGCAACAGTTTTTGGGGAGATTTACTTTCTTGAGGTAGCAAGAAACTGATTTGCCACCTGCTGAGCTGTAGTGCGCCTGTTCCTTTTTGCTGATGGGACGATATATCTATCTTCTGCAGGCGTCATACTTCTAACACGACCTCCCCTCCCGTACCGCCTACTACACATTCCAGTAGTTTTAAATGACTTCCACAGCCGTGAAACAACGCTGTGAGCTATGTCGAACACCCTGGCAACATCTGTTATTTTTCACCCTTCTTCGATCTTTCCAATAATTCGGCCACGCATAAAATTATCTAAGTGATGTTGGGAAGACATGCCAAAAATTTCAAGTTCGTCTATTAAATCTTTCCAGTAGAACTTTGACTTGAAACAACAACTGTCCACACGCGTCAAAACCTTAAAGCTCTTATGAACGCTATCACGTGACGAACAGACGTAGAAAAAAAAAAACTTTGCATACACATGCTTCTTAATATATCCCGCACTTATTTTAATTTTCCACATTTTGTTTCCTTTCATTTTGTGGTTGCTATGGATGATAGTGTTATCCGTCCTTAGCAATTGTCCAGCAGTGTATATTAACTCTACTGACAAGATGTGGCGTTACTGCCCAGTAGACACAGCTTACAAAATACTCGATATCCAATTAGAAATAGAGATGATATAGAAGAGAGATGTGAGAAATGGAAGGCGAACCCCATCCTGTCCATAAATAACTTTGGTATTTATAATGTACCTTCTAGCGTTATCCATGTTTATAATTATTAAGTAATTTCTTTTGTAATTGTTTTTTTTTAATCATGTGTAATGTCGTAATGTTTTGTTTTGTATTATTCTAACTTTCATTTTCTTACGTCCCTACAATATATTAAAAAATTAAGGGATTTATTTTTGTTTTTGAAAGCAATTTGTAATATATTAAAAAAGTTCATTTAATCTTGTTTAAGCCTCTTCAGGATTGAGGATATAGACTATATATAATATCTATGAGGATTGCAGGTCAAATAGTGGAAGAACTTTTGCTTGGTTCCTGGTTCTAATTTAGGAATATCAGTTGATTCCATCTAACTGATAGGGCCCAATTGTAAGCTAGGTATAAGGGAATATACTGATGCACTTATCCTCCGCTCTTTTTTTATACCATTTTATAGCTTTACAAGTACAGGTTAGATTTTCTAATTCCTTATCTTAACCTTAAGTATATATTCATTTTAGCGAATTTTATAAACTGATAACCAACAACACACTATTTTTTTTATAAAAGTATTTGCTAAACTGAACTACCGAAATTTTATTTTCATATTCTCAGAGAAAAAAAAATAATACAGCTCATTGAATAACATCATAAAGAAATATTGATTGACATAATCGAAAAATTAGAATAATTTATTATTTTTATTTTGAATTAATGCATGCTTATTTATTTTTCGGAATTTTAAGAAATACCCATTTTTATTTTCTTTCCTATGAAAATATTGCAATTTTGAAGATTTTAAAACCGATAAATAAGATTATAGTTTTACAACTCTCTCTAAGCCTTTATGAACTCTTATCTTTGAGTATCTCGTGATGCAATTTTGACAATCCTAATATGTATGGAAATAGCTTCATTAACAGTTTGTATAAAAAAAAAAATATACATGTATCCGTGTTTTAAATTTTAACCGGTTCTTTCCATAACAAATAATAATTTTTATACTCTGCCATTATACTTGTAATAAATATTTATTTTTATATTAATAATAAACATTTCTTTTCATATCGTATATCAATCTGATTAAGTTCCTCAGCTTCTTGTTGTTAAAAGTCTCAATTATAATATATTATATTCTGAATGAGAGAGAGAATAAAAATAAATAGAAAGTTATTGCTTATTTGTATTTGGTTTATATTTAACTGTTTAAACTTTTCATAACAATCATTTTCTGTTTTAATTATAACTTTAAAATGTGATTTCAATCTAACAAAAAATTTTGCTTTGTAGTAGTTTTATAAATTGAAATATTTTAATGTAACTTTTATATAAATAAAATTAATATAAATATGAGAGTTTTATGAATCTGAAAATAAATAACCATATTGTATGTAAATAATTCTAAAAATTAAGTTTATTTTGTATATTGAAATTTTTATCTTTAATATCGCATAAAAACATAAACATCCGCAAAGAGTATAATTTATCCTAATTTGTTTCAGTTTTAGTTTAGAAACTTTATCGCACTGCCTTCGCATGCGTGATAACCTTGAGATATCTACATGTGTTTAGTTCAGGACATCAACCGCAGTCTTTTCTCCCATTGGTTGTACAATTAAGTTTCACTTTGGAAAACTTAACGGTAGCAGCCGGTTATCTGTTTCAGTTTAGAATCTGAAATATGTATCAACACAGTTTTCGCCGTTATATAAAAGAAGGAAACGTCACTTGAAAACAAATTAAAAGTTAAGGCAGTTTTGTGTGCAGTTTGAAAATATTAGGATTCCTATTCATCCGTAAGTTTCTCTCGTTCAACTTTTTTTATCAATATACTTTTGAATTTTGTTAAAGTCTACTTAATTTTTTATTTTCAAATATCAAAAATTAAAATCATCTTTCAACTATTCATTTTTATATTTATTAATATTTAAAATGCTTTAATCTTAAATTAAATAGTACATGAATAAAAGGGAATAATTTTTTACACATATAATTTTAGTTATATATCTGAGTAACTTAATTATTATTTTATTATTTCCATTAATGTCTTGATTGAGTCATGTAAATTCTTATTATTATACTGTATGAATTTTTGATAAGTATTATATATCTGTGATGCTGGTAATTAGTGAAAATATTTATTGTTATGAAGATTAATATTAAAACTTAACATACCAACTTTATTTATTTTAATTATGCAAATTATTTGTTATTTTTAATTTAGTTATTAATACGCAACAGCAGACTTATTGCATAAGATATTATCACCGAATAAATTCTATAAATTGTGGGGAAAAGTTTGCTTTTTTCATCTTATTCTTAGAACGTTACTTATCAAGCAAATTATTTTTGATGAATACCAATCTTAATTTCTTCTGTGGATTAGCATTAAACCTTTTAATTTCAAGTTTATTTCTTATAAATAATGAAATGAGGAAATAATTAGATTGACCTAATTTAACTTGTTATTTTAAATTAGCTTTTATATTAGTATACTACATTTTTCATTTTTTTTTTTTTTTTGAAAAAATAAAATTACGTAAAAATTTGTGTTTAAAGTTTAAAAACTTACAGACATTGTATTTAATTAAGGATTAAAATAATATGTATTGTTTCCAAATATTTCAAGAATGATTGATAATGAAGAACAATGGGTATTAAAAATATTCTGTTGGTGATTGGTTAACGAACAGTTCGAACTGTGAACAAATCGGGCAACGAACACTTTCAAGAGAGATTTTTATGTTCGGACAAGAAACATATTCAGATAACGAACTAAATGAATTCTAACAAATATATTTCTTGGCTCTCGGAGCCTGATATGCAGGGTTGCCAAACCCAATGGACCAAGAATCGTTTTTCATCTCTCTTGAATTATGCTGCTGGCCTATTAAATTTCAAAGTTCTACACTGTAAAAAAAAATTCCCAATACAATATTAACAGCCATAGTAGACTATCGGTTTCGGTTTTGATTTCTTTCAAAACGGAAACTGGTTTTATAACACTCCCTTCCCCCTTCATTCGTTGAAGAAATGGATGGGTGTCTGAGCAAAAGTCTTAGAATGGCACCCAAACCTAGCTAATATTAATAAGGTTACGGATCTTTACCCCGACGATGGTATTAATCATCTCCAGAAAGTTAAAATAGGGAAAAGGCAATCAACATTAGACATGTTCTTTTATGACCCATAAACCAAAAATTAAAAGGACTGATTAATATGCAAGACTAAATGTATATACTGTTTTTTAATAAACTTACTAAGAAATTATACATTCTTATTTTTAATTTAATTTTTAGGGTCTTCACACACAGAACAAATTAATCGATTTCACAAAAAAATCTATGGCAAATCGATTATCAGTTAACGAACAATTCAGATAGCAGTCTTGTAAAGTATTATGTTCGTTAACCAATCAACTATTGTACTTGGTTTTTTTTATTCATTTGATAAGTGGTTAAGTGCAAACTGTGTGTGTCACATTCGTAATATTCATTTCCATTAAAAGATTCCAACAAATATTTTGATTAAAGCTTTCGCTGGATTGATGGAAAAGTAATTTACATAGTTGATACTTTCAATTAGATAGTTTATAACACACACACATTCTACAGGGTGACAACTTTATCCTGTTGACAAAAAATATTGTATTAAACTAAAAACATCGAATTTATTTTCAAGAAACTAACTTTACTTAAGTCATTTGCTATTTAGTTACAACATATTTAAGTATTTTCAAAATGGCTCCCTTGGACATCGATACAAAGTCTTAAACGTCACATAAAATTTTCTGCAATGGGCTACTTACAGTTCATCAGGCGTTAATTTAGCCCATTCCTTCTTAAGAAGAGCCTTTAGGCATTTCAAACTTCGATGTGGCTTAGAGCATAGTCATGAGTGCAGAATAGACCAAACACTATAGTCCATTGGATTTTATTCAGGTGAATAGGGAGGCCATATTTCCACAATCTGAATTTACTTTAATCTAGCCTCAATTAAAACAATTATTTGCCATCGTTGGATTGGCGTATTATTTCAAAAAAGGAAATAAAAACTATCTATTTGTTTTACTAAAATTAAGATCTCTTAAACGAATGAAATCTTCATAAAAAGAGGTGAACATGAATTAAACGAATAGAAAGCAGTATAATTTTGCCAACAGTATAAAGTTGTCTCCCTAAATCGCCCTATATTAATTTGTTTATACTCAATATATATAAACATATTAAAGGAATTGTGTACCATAATACAGTTAGCCCTCTTATACAATTTCACTCCCAGTTACAGAAATAGTAAACATTGCTTCTCGTTTAAACGATGAAGAATTTGAAGTAAACCATCAGGATGTAAGAGAACTAGTACTCGGGGAAGAAACTTTAGATGGGGAAGAACTGATGGAATTCATAGATGTACCTAACTTAAATGCATTGGTAAACGAAAATAAGAAAAACGAATGGGTGTCAAATCTCGATTTACAAGATGTGAAAAAAGGGCTAAATTTGACTAAAGAATTAGAACTTAATTTCATTCAAATTGATCATTCAACGGTGCGCTGCGCAAAGTTTAAAAGAGAGTTAAGAAATTGCTTGCTTAGCTGCCTATAGAGAGGTTTTAGTGGGGTTAGAAAAAAGAGCAACAATCGAAAACCAATGTGAAGATGAACCAAGTGAGGAAGACATTTTGCCCATATAAAGAAAGCGAGTTAAGCGACTCATATCTGACAACGAGGATGAGTGTTGAAATATAACATAATTTTACTAAAGTCTTTGTTTTTGTTGAAAAACAGTTTTTAGTTTAGTTTTTGTTTAATTTCCTTAGATGAACTCTCTCTTCAATTCAATAAAAATAATTTATAGTTTATCTTGTCTTTTGTTTTTATTGGCCTCCAAAAAAAGCGGTACGAGTGATATGATTTGTACTAATTCTGAGTTTCTTATAGCGCGGTACTCAATCATCGCGTTATAGGAGGGTTGACTGTATTTAGAATTTATTCAATTGAAAATGTTAATTACTTATCAGAAAATTAAATAAAAGGATATTCTGTTGAATTTTTTTTTATTTGCGAATTTCTGATGGTAAATATGTAAAATGCGCTTCAATACTTTTTTTTTTTTTATTTTGGCTTGTATACTGTTAAGTCCATTTTACTAATATTTATGAAAAGAATGAAACCCTTCAATCACATTTCTTTAACAATCTGAAATTCATTAAATATTTCAGGTTTGATGTAATTTTTAATAATCTGTTAATCAGTGGTTGATTATATATTTTAAAAGATCAAATTGTGTTTTTTTGCTTTGTATTTGAAAATGAATAATAAATTTTGATTATAAAATTTAACAAATTTTACTTGACTTAATTAACAGCTGTATACCTGTAATTAATAGAAAATAGTTCTCAAGAAGTTTGTGTAAATTGTCGATTTTAACTTTACAGTAAATTTTTAATTATTTTAAGAATAATTAAAAATAAGACATAAACATAGAAAATTCCTATTGTTAAATATCAAGTTTTATGAAAAAGAAAAAATATTGACTTCTTATACATTCATTAAAAACCATTTGTACACATTAGAGTAATATATTTTATAATCCTAAATTTAAGTAAAGCAAGCATATGATTTTTAAAAACAACTATATATATTTAATTGTAGTCTACGCATTACATTATTATTTGAAATTTATATTGCAAAATATGAATTTGTTTTGAACGTTAAAGTGTTAAATGAAACATAATTTTGTTTTTTATCTAATTCCCTTTTTATTTCTTTGATAAGAAAATTCGTTACTAATACATAATTTTTTGATTTAATTTTAAATTCATATGAAACTATAAACTAAAATTCACAAGCATATAGTTTTAAAATTTACTCATTCATGCATAATTAAAAAATTAAAAAAGGAACTAAAATTACTTAATTAATTTCACATATTTTTCTTAGAATATTATTTTTATGTAAATTTTCGATAATGAAATCAAGGTATCATATATTTCATTGCCAAGGCCATAATTGTCAAATGAACGATGAGCTGTGTGATTTTTTTTTCATTAATCAAAAGCTCTTTTGAGACCTTACACTAATTTATTCAATTATATGATCAATTATACGAACTCTACTAGTCTCTATCAATAAATTAATTCAATTCATTATTTATTACAAATTAGCATTAATTTAAATAACGTTTTGGAAATATTGCAACTATAAATTTTTGATACCATACATAACATTTATACCAACACGATTTGTAAATATAGACGTCCGATTCCTGCATGATAAAATGGTCAGCTTATAATGGAACATCAAATATTTTAAATTATAGTATACATCATTTTATTTCTCCTTTCTTTTTTTTTTCTCTTTCCTCTATGTATACATATACGAGAGTCACTCTGAAATTTTTGAGATACAACTAGGTTTTTAAAGTTATACTTACAAAATTTTAGGTATATTCAAAGTAGTCTCCTCCAGCGTCAATGCACTTTTGTAGACGAATTTTCCACTGATTAAATGCCTCCAGCCATTCATTTCTTGGAATAGATGAAAAAAATGCATTTATAGCCACATCAATCTCTTCTTCTGAATGAAAACGATGTCCACGTAAGTTCTTTTTTAGATGAAAGAATAACCAAAAGTCGCACATAGCTAGATCAGATGAATACATTGGATGTTCGATCACTTTGTTTTTGTTTAAGCAACTCAACAGTTAATCCGGCTGTATGTGAAGATGCATTGTCATTGTGAAGAATTAGTCCCCTAACATTCAGCTCTTCTAGAATTTCTGGAAGATATTTAGTGGTATACCAGTTTGCTGTCATTGTCTTCAGTTCTTTCAACTTGAGGGCTTTGAGCAATCCCGTACTTCTTAAGAAAACGGCATAGATCACTTTTTTTACAGTGCGCGTTGTTTTTTCACCATTGTTGGCGTGGGATGATCTTCAAAGACCCATACTTTGCTTTCTTTACGTGTTGGAACGTCAAAAAACGGTATGTACGTTTCATCACCTGTTACAATTATAGAAATGATATGGTGGCCACCATCATTTAGTAATTTAAGAGTTTCTTTACTGATTCTGAAACGCTCCTCTTATTGGTGCTCAGTTAGATTATGGGGAACCCAACGGCAAACTACTTTTTTCATATGTAATTCTTCATGAATGATTTTGTGTATGGCTGCGGATCCAATGTTAAGTTCCTTCTGTATCATTTGATAGGTACAGCGATTATCATCCATTAACATTTTTCGTATGGCAGACACATTATCCGGAATTACTGCCGACGGCGGCTTTCTTGCATGTTTTTCATCCTGAAGAAAATTGCGACTTCTTCTAAGTTCTCTAAACCATTTGAATACAGTAGCACGAGCTGGAGATTCATCACCAAATGCTAATTGCAACCGTTGAACGCATTCTTCTTGATTTAATCTTGCTTTAAAATCGTAGAAAATCATAGCGCGAAAATGTTCTCGCGTCAACTCCATTTTCTCTTCTGTTTAAAATTTATTCTAAGCTAAACAAGTTGAAGTAAATCAGTAAAAAATCGTATTCTGTGTTAAAACGTTTTGTATTTTAAAATTAAAACTTTTTTTTTATTTTGTAAATTCTCGTCTGTGCGTATCTCAAAAATTTCAGAGCAACCCTCGTATGTATTTCATTGAAATCTGCATTCTTTTTGCTTTTATTTTTTTGTCAATTTCAATGTCTTGTTTGTATAAAAATTAAATCAAATTCCTCAATATTTATTGTGATTCGATTGTTATTTTTTTTAAATCTCTCTCCTTTATTTTTCATCTTTTCTCACATTTACATCAAGTTTTCTTTTTCTGCTCGGCAGAATTGAGTTAAAATAAATTAAGTATTTCTTCGTTTCTTCATCTTTTAGCAACTAATAATTCGTAATCTTATATGTTATTTCGAAGGTTTTTTTTAAGATTTCGTAATGGATAGTACTCTCAAGAAATGTAAATTTTAATAAATTCTTCTCTAATAAATCTCTTACTCTTTTCAATTTTTGTCTGATATTTTTGTGGGGGAAATAAAAACCTATGTTTAATATTAATAATTTTTTTGGTTTTCTATGTATTTTAATGTTAATTTTACAAATAAAAAACATGAAAAAATTATCTACTAGATGAAATATATAATTTTAAAAGCATTTCATGTGTGAAAATATATATGAAAATTTCAAAACGTTTTTCCTTATGAAAAAAATAATTTTCTTTAGTGTTAATTTTTTACCTGTAAATTTAACGCCGTGTCGTTATGTATTTGGCAATTTGTCGAAAGTAAAAAATAAAATAGGAATCATTGTGAATATTTATATATTTTGAATCAAAGAATATTCTCTTTGAAGGCAACGGAATATTTTAAATTTGACTATTGTTTCCAATTACATTGCATAAAACTGCACGCATTATTTCTGTTTGTGATTATATTTTATTGTCACAAACTAATTTTTTGTATGATTCTTTTGGTCTGTTTCCAAAATAGTAAAAATTAAATTAATCTTAATACAGAAAATAAATGTATACACAACAGACAAAGAATTAGTAATATGCAAGATTCGTAAAAATATGTCATATCTTGAAGATACATTAAATCTTGGGGTTTATATTCACAGTTATTTTTTTTATGAATAAATCTTACCTGTTCCGTTAATTATTGCAAGAACACATGTTAAACTCGAAAAATTAATCTTTGTATTAAAAATAGTAGTATTTTTCTTGTTTGTTTCAGTACAGCCGTTGAACAAGTTTAAATCACTCTGTTTTCAAACTATTAAAAGCACCACACCAAAGTAAAACAAGTATTCCATGTCACTCATAACTTCTTCAATTTCATCTTTCGAAATTGTAACACTGCCAAACACTTTTGGAAAAATGTTATTTTAGATTTTAGTAGACTCCATTTATTACTATTATAAAACAAGTTTATGTCTTATTTTCTGCAAAAATTTGTCTTCTTTACACATTTTGTACATTTTGTCTTCTTTACACATCTGATACTTTCAATTAAACTATAAATTTAAACTCCGGGTAGTAAAATGATAATTTGTTATTAGTGGAAATTATTTTCCAATGTAAGGTTTGATTGATGTATTCGATCTGTGATTCTCAGCCTCTGTGCCACCGAATTCTTAAAATGTATCTCCTAATTTTAGAAGTGTATGCATTAAAAATTATAATGCTTTCTTATTACGAGTAAAATAATAAACGTATTGTTGCTTTTATAACTCATATTGAATTATTTTATTTTGCATTCAAAATCATTCTCATAAACTATTTTACATAATGTATTGTAGGTAAGATTTGCATTTCTTAAAAAAATCCTTTTAAAATCCTTTTAAAAATCCTAAAATCCTTGTAAAGAGGATAATAATTTAATTTTTTTTTACCCTTTTGTCGATATTATTTAAATTTTGATATCTTCATGTAAAGTATATTTTTGAAATATTTTTCACGGTATATATATTTGACTGAAATTAAAATTTCATTCTGTTTATGTGATGCAGCATTTCATTCATATTTGAATATATCCTAAACTCTTGATAAGAAATTACCATATCCACATTTGA